>JASUAB010000011.1:41037500-41042500 GCA_037013595.1 Dicorynia guianensis
TAGGGTTTAGGGTTTAGGGTTTAGGGTTTAGGGTTTAGGGTTTAGGGTTTAGGGTTTAGGGTTTAGGGTTTAGGGTTTAGGGTTTAGGGTTTAGGGTTTAGGGTTTAGGGTTTAGGGTTTAGGGTTTAGGGTTTAGGGTTTAGGGTTTAGGGTTTAGGGTTTAGGGTTTAGGGTTTAGGGTTTAGGGTTTAGGGTTTAGGGTTTAGGGTTTAGGGTTTAGGGTTTAGGGTTTAGGGTTTAGGGTTTAGGGTTTAGGGTTTAGGGTTTAGGGTTTAGGGTTTAGGGTTTAGGGTTTAGGGTTTAGGGTTTAGGGTTTAGGGTTTAGGGTTTAGGGTTTAGGGTTTAGGGTTTAGGGTTTAGGGTTTAGGGTTTAGGGTTTAGGGTTTAGGGTTTAGGGTTTAGGGTTTAGGGTTTAGGGTTTAGGGTTTAGGGTTTAGGGTTTAGGGTTTAGGGTTTAGGGTTTAGGGTTTAGGGTTTAGGGTTTAGGGTTTAGGGTTTAGGGTTTAGGGTTTAGGGTTTAGGGTTTAGGGTTTAGGGTTTAGGGTTTAGGGTTTAGGGTTTAGGGTTTAGGGTTTAGGGTTTAGGGTTTAGGGTTTAGGGTTTAGGGTTTAGGGTTTAGGGTTTAGGGTTTAGGGTTTAGGGTTTAGGGTTTAGGGTTTAGGGTTTAGGGTTTAGGGTTTAGGGTTTAGGGTTTAGGGTTTAGGGTTTAGGGTTTAGGGTTTAGGGTTTAGGGTTTAGGGTTTAGGGTTTAGGGTTTAGGGTTTAGGGTTTAGGGTTTAGGGTTTAGGGTTTAGGGTTTAGGGTTTAGGGTTTAGGGTTTAGGGTTTAGGGTTTAGGGTTTAGGGTTTAGGGTTTAGGGTTTAGGGTTTAGGGTTTAGGGTTTAGGGTTTAGGGTTTAGGGTTTAGGGTTTAGGGTTTAGGGTTTAGGGTTTAGGGTTTAGGGTTTAGGGTTTAGGGTTTAGGGTTTAGGGTTTAGGGTTTAGGGTTTAGGGTTTAGGGTTTAGGGTTTAGGGTTTAGGGTTTAGGGTTTAGGGTTTAGGGTTTAGGGTTTAGGGTTTAGGGTTTAGGGTTTAGGGTTTAGGGTTTAGGGTTTAGGGTTTAGGGTTTAGGGTTTAGGGTTTAGGGTTTAGGGTTTAGGGTTTAGGGTTTAGGGTTTAGGGTTTAGGGTTTAGGGTTTAGGGTTTAGGGTTTAGGGTTTAGGGTTTAGGGTTTAGGGTTTAGGGTTTAGGGTTTAGGGTTTAGGGTTTAGGGTTTAGGGTTTAGGGTTTAGGGTTTAGGGTTTAGGGTTTAGGGTTTAGGGTTTAGGGTTTAGGGTTTAGGGTTTAGGGTTTAGGGTTTAGGGTTTAGGGTTTAGGGTTTAGGGTTTAGGGTTTAGGGTTTAGGGTTTAGGGTTTAGGGTTTAGGGTTTAGGGTTTAGGGTTTAGGGTTTAGGGTTTAGGGTTTAGGGTTTAGGGTTTAGGGTTTAGGGTTTAGGGTTTAGGGTTTAGGGTTTAGGGTTTAGGGTTTAGGGTTTAGGGTTTAGGGTTTAGGGTTTAGGGTTTAGGGTTTAGGGTTTAGGGTTTAGGGTTTAGGGTTTAGGGTTTAGGGTTTAGGGTTTAGGGTTTAGGGTTTAGGGTTTAGGGTTTAGGGTTTAGGGTTTAGGGTTTAGGGTTTAGGGTTTAGGGTTTAGGGTTTAGGGTTTAGGGTTTAGGGTTTAGGGTTTAGGGTTTAGGGTTTAGGGTTTAGGGTTTAGGGTTTAGGGTTTAGGGTTTAGGGTTTAGGGTTTAGGGTTTAGGGTTTAGGGTTTAGGGTTTAGGGTTTAGGGTTTAGGGTTTAGGGTTTAGGGTTTAGGGTTTAGGGTTTAGGGTTTAGGGTTTAGGGTTTAGGGTTTAGGGTTTAGGGTTTAGGGTTTAGGGTTTAGGGTTTAGGGTTTAGGGTTTAGGGTTTAGGGTTTAGGGTTTAGGGTTTAGGGTTTAGGGTTTAGGGTTTAGGGTTTAGGGTTTAGGGTTTAGGGTTTAGGGTTTAGGGTTTAGGGTTTAGGGTTTAGGGTTTAGGGTTTAGGGTTTAGGGTTTAGGGTTTAGGGTTTAGGGTTTAGGGTTTAGGGTTTAGGGTTTAGGGTTTAGGGTTTAGGGTTTAGGGTTTAGGGTTTAGGGTTTAGGGTTTAGGGTTTAGGGTTTAGGGTTTAGGGTTTAGGGTTTAGGGTTTAGGGTTTAGGGTTTAGGGTTTAGGGTTTAGGGTTTAGGGTTTAGGGTTTAGGGTTTAGGGTTTAGGGTTTAGGGTTTAGGGTTTAGGGTTTAGGGTTTAGGGTTTAGGGTTTAGGGTTTAGGGTTTAGGGTTTAGGGTTTAGGGTTTAGGGTTTAGGGTTTAGGGTTTAGGGTTTAGGGTTTAGGGTTTAGGGTTTAGGGTTTAGGGTTTAGGGTTTAGGGTTTAGGGTTTAGGGTTTAGGGTTTAGGGTTTAGGGTTTAGGGTTTAGGGTTTAGGGTTTAGGGTTTAGGGTTTAGGGTTTAGGGTTTAGGGTTTAGGGTTTAGGGTTTAGGGTTTAGGGTTTAGGGTTTAGGGTTTAGGGTTTAGGGTTTAGGGTTTAGGGTTTAGGGTTTAGGGTTTAGGGTTTAGGGTTTAGGGTTTAGGGTTTAGGGTTTAGGGTTTAGGGTTTAGGGTTTAGGGTTTAGGGTTTAGGGTTTAGGGTTTAGGGTTTAGGGTTTAGGGTTTAGGGTTTAGGGTTTAGGGTTTAGGGTTTAGGGTTTAGGGTTTAGGGTTTAGGGTTTAGGGTTTAGGGTTTAGGGTTTAGGGTTTAGGGTTTAGGGTTTAGGGTTTAGGGTTTAGGGTTTAGGGTTTAGGGTTTAGGGTTTAGGGTTTAGGGTTTAGGGTTTAGGGTTTAGGGTTTAGGGTTTAGGGTTTAGGGTTTAGGGTTTAGGGTTTAGGGTTTAGGGTTTAGGGTTTAGGGTTTAGGGTTTAGGGTTTAGGGTTTAGGGTTTAGGGTTTAGGGTTTAGGGTTTAGGGTTTAGGGTTTAGGGTTTAGGGTTTAGGGTTTAGGGTTTAGGGTTTAGGGTTTAGGGTTTAGGGTTTAGGGTTTAGGGTTTAGGGTTTAGGGTTTAGGGTTTAGGGTTTAGGGTTTAGGGTTTAGGGTTTAGGGTTTAGGGTTTAGGGTTTAGGGTTTAGGGTTTAGGGTTTAGGGTTTAGGGTTTAGGGTTTAGGGTTTAGGGTTTAGGGTTTAGGGTTTAGGGTTTAGGGTTTAGGGTTTAGGGTTTAGGGTTTAGGGTTTAGGGTTTAGGGTTTAGGGTTTAGGGTTTAGGGTTTAGGGTTTAGGGTTTAGGGTTTAGGGTTTAGGGTTTAGGGTTTAGGGTTTAGGGTTTAGGGTTTAGGGTTTAGGGTTTAGGGTTTAGGGTTTAGGGTTTAGGGTTTAGGGTTTAGGGTTTAGGGTTTAGGGTTTAGGGTTTAGGGTTTAGGGTTTAGGGTTTAGGGTTTAGGGTTTAGGGTTTAGGGTTTAGGGTTTAGGGTTTAGGGTTTAGGGTTTAGGGTTTAGGGTTTAGGGTTTAGGGTTTAGGGTTTAGGGTTTAGGGTTTAGGGTTTAGGGTTTAGGGTTTAGGGTTTAGGGTTTAGGGTTTAGGGTTTAGGGTTTAGGGTTTAGGGTTTAGGGTTTAGGGTTTAGGGTTTAGGGTTTAGGGTTTAGGGTTTAGGGTTTAGGGTTTAGGGTTTAGGGTTTAGGGTTTAGGGTTTAGGGTTTAGGGTTTAGGGTTTAGGGTTTAGGGTTTAGGGTTTAGGGTTTAGGGTTTAGGGTTTAGGGTTTAGGGTTTAGGGTTTAGGGTTTAGGGTTTAGGGTTTAGGGTTTAGGGTTTAGGGTTTAGGGTTTAGGGTTTAGGGTTTAGGGTTTAGGGTTTAGGGTTTAGGGTTTAGGGTTTAGGGTTTAGGGTTTAGGGTTTAGGGTTTAGGGTTTAGGGTTTAGGGTTTAGGGTTTAGGGTTTAGGGTTTAGGGTTTAGGGTTTAGGGTTTAGGGTTTAGGGTTTAGGGTTTAGGGTTTAGGGTTTAGGGTTTAGGGTTTAGGGTTTAGGGTTTAGGGTTTAGGGTTTAGGGTTTAGGGTTTAGGGTTTAGGGTTTAGGGTTTAGGGTTTAGGGTTTAGGGTTTAGGGTTTAGGGTTTAGGGTTTAGGGTTTAGGGTTTAGGGTTTAGGGTTTAGGGTTTAGGGTTTAGGGTTTAGGGTTTAGGGTTTAGGGTTTAGGGTTTAGGGTTTAGGGTTTAGGGTTTAGGGTTTAGGGTTTAGGGTTTAGGGTTTAGGGTTTAGGGTTTAGGGTTTAGGGTTTAGGGTTTAGGGTTTAGGGTTTAGGGTTTAGGGTTTAGGGTTTAGGGTTTAGGGTTTAGGGTTTAGGGTTTAGGGTTTAGGGTTTAGGGTTTAGGGTTTAGGGTTTAGGGTTTAGGGTTTAGGGTTTAGGGTTTAGGGTTTAGGGTTTAGGGTTTAGGGTTTAGGGTTTAGGGTTTAGGGTTTAGGGTTTAGGGTTTAGGGTTTAGGGTTTAGGGTTTAGGGTTTAGGGTTTAGGGTTTAGGGTTTAGGGTTTAGGGTTTAGGGTTTAGGGTTTAGGGTTTAGGGTTTAGGGTTTAGGGTTTAGGGTTTAGGGTTTAGGGTTTAGGGTTTAGGGTTTAGGGTTTAGGGTTTAGGGTTTAGGGTTTAGGGTTTAGGGTTTAGGGTTTAGGGTTTAGGGTTTAGGGTTTAGGGTTTAGGGTTTAGGGTTTAGGGTTTAGGGTTTAGGGTTTAGGGTTTAGGGTTTAGGGTTTAGGGTTTAGGGTTTAGGGTTTAGGGTTTAGGGTTTAGGGTTTAGGGTTTAGGGTTTAGGGTTTAGGGTTTAGGGTTTAGGGTTTAGGGTTTAGGGTTTAGGGTTTAGGGTTTAGGGTTTAGGGTTTAGGGTTTAGGGTTTAGGGTTTAGGGTTTAGGGTTTAGGGTTTAGGGTTTAGGGTTTAGGGTTTAGGGTTTAGGGTTTAGGGTTTAGGGTTTAGGGTTTAGGGTTTAGGGTTTAGGGTTTAGGGTTTA
>JASUAB010000012.1:2500-5000 GCA_037013595.1 Dicorynia guianensis
AACCCTAAACCCTAAACCCTAAACCCTAAACCCTAAACCCTAAACCCTAAACCCTAAACCCTAAACCCTAAACCCTAAACCCTAAACCCTAAACCCTAAACCCTAAACCCTAAACCCTAAACCCTAAACCCTAAACCCTAAACCCTAAACCCTAAACCCTAAACCCTAAACCCTAAACCCTAAACCCTAAACCCTAAACCCTAAACCCTAAACCCTAAACCCTAAACCCTAAACCCTAAACCCTAAACCCTAAACCCTAAACCCTAAACCCTAAACCCTAAACCCTAAACCCTAAACCCTAAACCCTAAACCCTAAACCCTAAACCCTAAACCCTAAACCCTAAACCCTAAACCCTAAACCCTAAACCCTAAACCCTAAACCCTAAACCCTAAACCCTAAACCCTAAACCCTAAACCCTAAACCCTAAACCCTAAACCCTAAACCCTAAACCCTAAACCCTAAACCCTAAACCCTAAACCCTAAACCCTAAACCCTAAACCCTAAACCCTAAACCCTAAACCCTAAACCCTAAACCCTAAACCCTAAACCCTAAACCCTAAACCCTAAACCCTAAACCCTAAACCCTAAACCCTAAACCCTAAACCCTAAACCCTAAACCCTAAACCCTAAACCCTAAACCCTAAACCCTAAACCCTAAACCCTAAACCCTAAACCCTAAACCCTAAACCCTAAACCCTAAACCCTAAACCCTAAACCCTAAACCCTAAACCCTAAACCCTAAACCCTAAACCCTAAACCCTAAACCCTAAACCCTAAACCCTAAACCCTAAACCCTAAACCCTAAACCCTAAACCCTAAACCCTAAACCCTAAACCCTAAACCCTAAACCCTAAACCCTAAACCCTAAACCCTAAACCCTAAACCCTAAACCCTAAACCCTAAACCCTAAACCCTAAACCCTAAACCCTAAACCCTAAACCCTAAACCCTAAACCCTAAACCCTAAACCCTAAACCCTAAACCCTAAACCCTAAACCCTAAACCCTAAACCCTAAACCCTAAACCCTAAACCCTAAACCCTAAACCCTAAACCCTAAACCCTAAACCCTAAACCCTAAACCCTAAACCCTAAACCCTAAACCCTAAACCCTAAACCCTAAACCCTAAACCCTAAACCCTAAACCCTAAACCCTAAACCCTAAACCCTAAACCCTAAACCCTAAACCCTAAACCCTAAACCCTAAACCCTAAACCCTAAACCCTAAACCCTAAACCCTAAACCCTAAACCCTAAACCCTAAACCCTAAACCCTAAACCCTAAACCCTAAACCCTAAACCCTAAACCCTAAACCCTAAACCCTAAACCCTAAACCCTAAACCCTAAACCCTAAACCCTAAACCCTAAACCCTAAACCCTAAACCCTAAACCCTAAACCCTAAACCCTAAACCCTAAACCCTAAACCCTAAACCCTAAACCCTAAACCCTAAACCCTAAACCCTAAACCCTAAACCCTAAACCCTAAACCCTAAACCCTAAACCCTAAACCCTAAACCCTAAACCCTAAACCCTAAACCCTAAACCCTAAACCCTAAACCCTAAACCCTAAACCCTAAACCCTAAACCCTAAACCCTAAACCCTAAACCCTAAACCCTAAACCCTAAACCCTAAACCCTAAACCCTAAACCCTAAACCCTAAACCCTAAACCCTAAACCCTAAACCCTAAACCCTAAACCCTAAACCCTAAACCCTAAACCCTAAACCCTAAACCCTAAACCCTAAACCCTAAACCCTAAACCCTAAACCCTAAACCCTAAACCCTAAACCCTAAACCCTAAACCCTAAACCCTAAACCCTAAACCCTAAACCCTAAACCCTAAACCCTAAACCCTAAACCCTAAACCCTAAACCCTAAACCCTAAACCCTAAACCCTAAACCCTAAACCCTAAACCCTAAACCCTAAACCCTAAACCCTAAACCCTAAACCCTAAACCCTAAACCCTAAACCCTAAACCCTAAACCCTAAACCCTAAACCCTAAACCCTAAACCCTAAACCCTAAACCCTAAACCCTAAACCCTAAACCCTAAACCCTAAACCCTAAACCCTAAACCCTAAACCCTAAACCCTAAACCCTAAACCCTAAACCCTAAACCCTAAACCCTAAACCCTAAACCCTAAACCCTAAACCCTAAACCCTAAACCCTAAACCCTAAACCCTAAACCCTAAACCCTAAACCCTAAACCCTAAACCCTAAACCCTAAACCCTAAACCCTAAACCCTAAACCCTAAACCCTAAACCCTAAACCCTAAACCCTAAACCCTAAACCCTAAACCCTAAACCCTAAACCCTAAACCCTAAACCCTAAACCCTAAACCCTAAACCCTAAACCCTAAACCCTAAACCCTAAACCCTAAACCCTAAACCCTAAACCCTAAACCCTAAACCCTAAACCCTAAACCCTAAACCCTAAACCCTAAACCCTAAACCCTAAACCCTAAACCCTAAACCCTAAACCCTAAACCCTAAACCCTAA